>JAPDNY010000002.1:109174549-109196038 GCA_029375565.1 Gekko gecko | reverse complement strand
CTTGCAGGTCATCTAGTCCAACCCCCTGCACTCTACAGGAGCACAGCACCCTTTATCGGATACCTGATGAAGGGACCATTGAGTCTGAAAAGCTTACACCCCAAAAACACTTGTTGGTCTCTAAGGTCCTTCTGGACTCTGATGTAATCAGTTAAATCATGATGTAATCAGTTAAATTATGAGATTCTTTGAAACGATTTACCAAGGTCTTGTCAAGACATATTTCGTCGATGGAGTTGCACACCAGGCCTACTTTATTTCATGTTGATTTCAGGCAATGTTTTGGAGGGGGAAAGTCTTCTCCCTTGAATTGGCTTGCCCATAGGGAATTTAGACTCTTTCAATTCAGTATTTTCCCACTCCACATCCTCTCCACACAAGGGCTGCCGGATCTGAGAGCTCTGGAGGTGTAGCAAGATTGAAGATGACAAGCTGGCAACGCAGAGCTGCTACTGCTCTTAAATCAAACTGGGGAATTCCTCCTGTGATGAAATATCTGATAGTATTTTGAAGGAAGCAGGGGAGGGAAGAGAGACTTGTTAAAAATAATTGACATTATTCAGCTGGGTTCTCTGCCCAGGAGTGCCGCTGAATATTGCTTATATTGCTTACAGTAAGATTAAGAAATAATTTGGGCTCAAAAATAATTTGGACTTTTCTCTTCAGGCAAAAGAGAAGAGCCCAGGAATTTGGAGGGAAGCCAAAAGAGTTTCAATAATACGTTGCCAATAACACCCTGTGGCATTTTTTTTTCATAGGATTCAACTTTATTGCCTTAAAATCCTACATCAAAACTTCAGATTTAAGCTTTAGGTTTGTTTGTTTTTTAAAAAAGAAATCCCCGAAAGTTGAAATCCAAAAGTTAAATTTCACAAAAACGGGCGCCTCAGCTCTTCTACGTTTCACACCCCGGCAACGCCACGGTTTTCAGTTCTTCCTCAGAGTTTGGTGCCACACGTCCGCAATTCCTGATACGTTGACAACTTCCTGTCAGCAAAGAAGTTCTCTGCAAAAAAAACACACAAAAAAAAACTGGTTAAAACACAGGCACTCTGTTTCAGACCGTGAGCTGTATGTCAGTAGATGCTCTATGCGCGATCAATGGGCTGCCTTTCAACTCAACACCGTTCATCTCACCTTCCAAAAAGCAGCGACAACAAAAGTCGCAAGTCTGCGCTCGAGAGAGAATGCCAAGACAAATGCAGGCAAAGGAATAGCCTGGAAATACTTGAGACATATTATTTGAATCCTCAGAAGTATCTCTCTCTTCACTGTCTTTTTCTTCGCTGAAAGTAAACATTGGCACGCAGACGCAACGGCCTATGTAATCCAGTCTTCAAGTATATCTCCATTGGTTACGGGGATTTGCTTAGAAGAAAAGGAGGGAAAATATTTTAAAGAACAGCCCGTGGCACAGCAGTAGTCCTCTGGCAACGCTGCAAATTATTACACGAGAGTAAGCCTGTAACACTGTCTCCAGGGGAGGGTTGCCAAAAGAGAAGTGTGAGGGGAACGGTACTGGATCCAAGCCGTAGTCTTCTCGCTCGCAACGTGAGGAAAAGTTTTCTCTGAGGTACTTAAGTCCTTGATCCAGGGGGAGGATTGGCCGTTAAGGCTGCTGGGAAATGTCTCAGTGGGCCAATGGCCTTGGTGGAGGGAGGATCCAGGCCACCCCTAGGATTGCCAGCTCGGGGTTGGGGGATACCCGGAGATTTTGGAGATGGAGCCTGAGGAGAGCAAGGTTGGGGGGGATTAGGGTTGCCAGGTCTGGCTTGGAAAATACCTGGAGACTTTGGGGGTGGAGCCAGGAGAGGGTGGGGTCTGGGGAGGGGAAGGGCCTCAGCAGGGTGCCATGCCGCAGAGTCCACCCTTCAAAGCAGCCATTTTCTCCAGGGGAGCTGATCTCTGTCAGCTGGAGATCTGCTGTAAAAGCGGGAGATCTCCAGGCCCCACCTGGAGGCTGGTAACCCTAGGGGGAGAACTTCAATGCGGTATAGTGCCATAGAGTCCATGTTCCAAAGTGGCCATCTTCTCCAGAGGAATTGATCTCTGTCACCTGGTAGGGCTGCCGATCCCCAGCAAGGGTTAGCGGATCCCCCAGTTTGGAGCCCCTCCTCCCGCTTCAGGGGAAGGGGGAAGAAGAAGAAGAAGAGATTGGATTTATACCCTGTCCTTCACTTAGAGTCTCAGAGTGGCTTGCAACAGACATCCTGTGAGGTAGGTGGGGCTGAGGGAGCTCTCTCGAGAACGGCCCTTGAGAGAACAGCTCTGAGAAAACTTGTGACTGGCCCAAGGCCACACCAGCAGCTGCATGTGGAGGCGCAAGGAATCAAACCCAGTTCTCCCAGATTAGAAGCTGCGCTCTTGACCACTACACCACACTGACTCTCAACAGCTGCTGGGTACTCCGTTATACCCAATGAAAGCCAGTCCCCATAGGGTATAATGGAGAATTCATCTATGGGTATCTGGGGCTTGGGGGCTGGTTTTTTGGGGGGTTTTTAGGCACAGCCATCAAATTTTCAGCATAGCTGCTAGTGCCTCTCCTCTCACCCCCCCCCAAGTTTCAAAAAGGTTGAACCAGGGGGTCCAATTCTCTGAGCCCCCAAAGAAGGTGCCCCCATCCGCCACAATTTCCAATGGAGTGAAAGCATTTAAAAGGAATGTGGTCCCTTTAAATGAGTTGTCATTCCCAGTAAGTCCTCCTCCTGCTTGTCAGCCTCACTTGGCAACCCTAATCCCAGGAGATCTCCAGCTGCCACCTGGCGGTTGGCAACTCTAGCCCCCTCTAACCCAAGGAAGTATGGCACTTGTTAGATGTGAGGCAGGAGCCAGCCACTGCGAACTGGCAACCCTTGCCCTGTGCCAGGCAGGGAAAAAGAAACGGGGCTGGCAGGGAATGTTCTTTCTCCCTCTTTCCTTGCACTGGGACCAGACCCCCTTTCCTGGGCTGATTTTTTCCCTCCTAGTTGGCCCCTGCTTTGATGATTTGAAGCATGTGTGACTTGACTCTTACCCACGGCTCGGCTCACTTTCTCGAGCCGGTTCTTTCGCATGTATATCATTTCCTGCTCTGTGGTTTTGTCACAGTTGACGTCTGGATTGGTTGTGATCTGTGGGGACACGGTAGCGTGTCCTCAGACTTGTCGGTACATCTGATGCGCAGCTTTCATTTTTCAGAAGTGGTCTGCTTCAGCTTCTCAGATGCAGGAAGTTAACAAGGGAGGGGAATCATTGGGCGCCCTTTGGTTTTTTAAATAACTTTTTGTTTCACTGAATCAACTCACAGATGTAAAACATGAATTACAGTCACACAATCATATAGAGCCAGTTTTTAGGTAGTGGTTAGGAGCGCGGACTCTAATCTGGGAGGACCGGGTTTGATTCCCCACTCCTCCACATGCAGCTGCTGGTGTGACCTTGGGTCAGTCGCACGTTCTTTCAGAGCTGTTCTCTCAGGAGCAGTCTTCAAAAAGAACTCTCTCAGCCTCACCTACCTTACAGAGTGTCTGTTGTGGAGAGTGGAAGGGAAAGGAGATTGTAAGCCCCTCTGAAACTCCTGTGGGTAGTCAAGGGTGGGGTATACGTCCATTCTTCTTCTTCTTCTTCTTCTTCTTCTTCTTCTTCTTCTTCTTCTTCTTCTTCTTCTCTCTTCCTCTTCCTCTTCCTCTTCTTCCTCTTCTTCCTCTTCCTCTTCTTCCTCTTCCTCTTCCTCCTCCTCTTCCTCCTCCTCTTCATCATCATACATTTACAATCATCCACAACTACAATTATCTACAATAGTCTAAGTTATACTTAAAACATAATCACAGTCGTCTGAATAATACAAAAAAAGAAAAGAAACATAAACCAAAAACTACAACCATTTATTTCATAGAGTTATCAATCAAATCATATATCTATATATTTTTTTAAAAAAAAATATTTTAGGGTTTTTCAATACCCACAAACATGTATTCTTTACAAAATCATTTCCATATATTTACAGAGTCCTTAGGGCTCAATACATTTTTCTATCCAACTATAAAGTTTAGACCATCTATTTACATGTACTTTCGAATCTCGATTTTGCAGTCTTAAACTTAAACCGTCCATTTGGGAGAGATCTAAAATTTTACAAATTAATTCCTCCTTAGAGGGTATAGTATCGGATTTCCAATTTCTTGCCCACAGAATACGCGCAGCTGAAATTATATAAGATAACAAATATCTATCATTGGATTTGTATACCTTCAGTATTATATTTAATAAAAAAGTCTCTGGTTTTAATACAAGCTCTTTGTCTATGATTTCTCGCAAGATCACCAATACCATCTTCCAATATTTTTGTGTTTTAGTGCATTTCCACCACATATGGTAGAATGTTCCCGAATTGGCTTTACACTTCCAACATTGGTTTGAATAGTTTTTAACACATTTCGATATCTTGTCTGGTGACCAGTGCCACCGATAAAACATCTTATAGACATTCTCTTTATATGCGATTGATCTCATTTTTTTTACAGATTTCCACATCAAATCCCATTGATCTAACTCTATATTTGTTCCTATATCTTTCATCCAATTAATAATTGTATTTTTGACTATCTTGTCCCTTTGGTAGTCCTCTAACAAAAATTTGTATAGTTTTTGAATAAGCTTACACACATATATACACACATAGATATAGATATAGATAGATAGATAGAGATAGATAGATTAGATAGAGATAGATAGATTAGATAGATGATAGATAGATTAGATAGATAGATGATAGAAGATAGATAGATAGATAGATAGATAGATAGATAGATAGATAGATGATAGATAGATAGATAGATAGATAGATTAGATAGATAGATGATAGATAGATAGATAGATGATAGATAGATAGATAGATAGATAGATAGATAGATAGATAGATAGATAGATAGATAGATAGATGAAGAAGAGGAAGAGATTGGATTTATAACCTGCCCTTCACTTGGAGTCTCAGAGTGGCTTACAATCCCCTTCCCTTCCCCTCCCCACAACAGACACCCTGTGAGGTAGGTGGGGCTGAGAGAACTTCTGACAGAAACTGCCCTTGAGAGAACAGCTGTGCCAGAGCTTGTGACTGACTCAAGGTCATCCAGCAGGTGCAAGTGGAGGAGTGGGGAAAACCCGGTTCTCCCAGATTAGAGTCCGCGCACTTAACCACTACACCAAACACACCCATATATATACTCTTGATTTTTCACTTCTGTTTAAATATGTTCAGTCTTTCTTTCCCATCGACCTTCATACCAAATAGTGAATTTATTACTAACATATGTTGCCAATCTCTTATTTTTAAATTTATTTTTGTATCATTTTCTATTTAAATTTCTATTTAAATTTATTCTTAATGTTCAGGTATATAATTAAAAATCCTTTCCCATCTGTGAACCTTCCTGGAGCATCTTTTAGGTTTGTGCCACATGAACAAATGACGCTGCCTTGAAAACTGAATCAAACCATCGATCCATCAGAGTATGTATCGTCTACTCAGACTGGCTGCAGGGTCTCAGGCAGAGGTCTTTCCCATCACCTACTGCCTGGTCCTTCTAACTGCAGATGCTGGGGATTGAACCTGGGACCTTCTGCATGCCAAGCAGATGCTTGGCCAGTGAGCCACAGCTCCTCTCCATGCCTCCCCAGGATCTTAGGCAGAGGTCTTTCACATCCCCTACTGCCTGATCCTTTTAACTGGAGATGTTGGGGATTGAACCTGGGACCTTCTGCGTGCAAAGTAGAGGCTCTTCCACTGAGCCACAGCCCCTCCCTCAGCATGGGACAAGCCTCTAATCATCTGTGCTGTTGTTGTTTTTTAAATCTATTCCAAACAAATGTTGAATCCTGAGACATGTACAGTTGTACTATCATTGCTTCTTTAGTCATTTTGCATCATTTACGGTGCCATCCTATGCCCTTCTAAGCCAAGTAACTTTAGTGGAGTTCTAAGTAGGGTTGCCAGCTACGGGCTGGGAAGTTCGTGACCTGATCAAATATGGTTTCTCTTATGCTCATATAGATGGAGCACTCTGTCTGGGGTGGTGATGTTCTGTATTCTTGGTGCTTGGGGGGCAACAGTGGGAGGGCTTCTAGAGTTCTGCCCCACTGGTAGACCTCCTGATGGCACCTGGGTTTTGGCTACTGCGTGACACAGAGTGTTGGACTGGATGGGCCATTGGCCTGATCCAAGTTGGCTTCTATTATATTCTTATGTCTGATCCAAGATGACTTCTATTATATTCTTATGTCTGGGGAAGTAATGCTGCGTATTCTTGGTGCTTGGGGGGCAACAGTGGGACGGCTTCTAGCCCTTCTGGTGGACCTCCTGATGGCACCTGGGTTTTGGCCACTGTGTGCCACAGAGTGTTGGACTGGATGGGCCATTGGCCTGATCCAAGTTGGCTTCTATTATATTCTTATGTCTGGGGAGGTAATGCTGCATATTCTTGGTGCTTGGGGGGCAACAGTGGAACGGCCTCTAGCCCTTCTGGTGGACCTCCTGATGGCACCTGGGTTTTGGCCACTGTGTGCCACAGAGTGTTGGACTGGATGGGCCATTGGCCTGATCCAAGATGGCTTCTATTATATTCTTATGTCTGATCCAAGATGGCTGCTATTATATTCTTATGTCTGGGGAAGTAATGCTGCGTGTTCTTGGTGCTTGGGGGCAACAGTGGGAAGGATTCTAGCCCTTCTGGTGGACCTCCTGATGGCACCTGGGTTTTGGTCACTGTGTGCCACAGAGTGTTGGACTGGATGGGCCACTGGGCTGATCCAAGTTGGCTTCTATTATATTCTTATGTCTGATCAAAGATAGCTTCTATTATATTCTTATGTCTGGGAAGTAATTCTGTGTATTCTTGGTGCTGGGGAGGGAACAGTGGAACGGCCTCTAGCCCTTCTGGTGGACCTCCTGATGGCACCTGGGTTTTGGCCACTGTGTGCCACAGAGTGTTGGACTGGATGGGCCATTGGCCTGATCCAAGTTGGCTTCTATTATATTCTTATGTCTGATCCAAGATAGCTTCTATTATATTCTTATGTCTGGGGAAGTAATGCTGCGTATTCTTGGTGCTTGGGGGGCAACAGTGGAACGGCCTCTAGCCCTTCTGGTGGACCTCCTGATGGCACCTGGGTTTTGGCCACTGTGTGCCACAGAGTGTTGGACTGGATGGGCCATTGGCCTGATCCAAGTTGGCTTCTATTATATTCTTATGTCTGATCCAAGATGACTTCTATTATATTCTTATGTCTGGGGAAGTAATGCTGCGTATTCTTGGTGCTTGGGGGCAACAGTGGAACGGCCTCTAGCCCTTCTGGTGGACCTCCTGATGGCACCTGGGTTTTGGCCACTGTGTGCCACAGAGTGTTGGACTGGATGGGCCATTGGCCTGATCCAAGTTGGCTTCTATTATATTCTTATGTCTGATCCAAGTTGGCTTCTATTATATTCTTATGTCTGGGGAAGTAATGCTGCGTATTCTTGGTGCTTGGGGGGCAACAGTGGAACGGCCTCTAGCCCTTCTGGTGGACCTCCTGATGGCACCTGGGTTTTGGCCACTGTGTGCCACAGAGTGTTGGACTGGATGGGCCATTGGCCTGATCCAAGTTGGCTTCTATTATATTCTTATGTCTGATCCAAGATGACTTCTATTATATTCTTATGTCTGGGGAAGTAATGCTGCGTATTCTTGGTGCTTGGGGGGCAACAGTGGAATGGCCTCTAGCCCTTCTGGTGGACCTCCTGATGGCACCTGGGTTTTGGCCACTGTGTGCCACAGAGTGTTGGACTGGATGGGCCATTGGCCTGATCCAAGTTGGCTTCTATTATATTCTTATGTCTGATCCAAGATAGCTTCTATAATATTCTTATGTCTGGGAAGTAATTCTGTGTATTCTTGGTGCTGGGGGGGCAACAGTGGAATGGCCTCTAGCCCTTCTGGTGGACCTCCTGATGACACCTGGGTTTTGGCCACTGTGTGCCACAGAGTGTTGGACTGGATGGGCCATTGGCCTGATCCAAGTTGGCTTCTATTATATTCTTATGTCTGGGGAAGTAATGCTGCATATTCTTGGTGCTTGGGGGGCAACAGTGGAACGGCCTCTAGCCCTTCTGGTGGACCTCCTGATGGCACCTGGGTTTTGGCCACTGTGTGCCATAGAGTGTTGGACTGGATGGGCCATTGGCCTGATCCAAGTTGGCTTCTATTATATTCTTATGTCTGGGGAAGTAATGCTGCATATTCTTGGTGCTTGGGGGGCAACAGTGGAACGGCCTCTAGCCCTTCTGGTGGACCTCCTGATGGCACCTGGGTTTTGGCTACTGTGTGCCATAGAGTGTTGGACTGGATGGGCCATTGGCCTGATCCAAGTTGGCTTCTATTATATTCTTATGTCTGATCCAAGATGACTTCTATTATATTCTTATGTCTGGGGAAGTAATGCTGCGTATTCTTGGTGCTTGGGGGGCAACAGCGGAACGGCCTCTAGCCCTTCTGGTGGACCTCCTGATGGCACCTGGGTTTTGGCCACTGTGTGCCACAGAGTGTTGGACTGGATGGGCCATTGGCCTGATCCAATTTGGCTTCTATTATATTCTTATGTCTGATCCAAGATAGCTTCTATTATATTCTTATGTCTGGGAAGTAATTCTGTGTATTATTGGTGCTGGGGGGGCAACAGTGGAATGGCCTCTAGCCCTTCTTGTGGACCTCCTGATGGCACCTGGGTTTTGGCCACTGTGTGCCACAGAGTGTTGGACTGGATGGGCCATTGGCCTGATCCAAGTTGGCTTCTATTATATTCTTATGTCTGGGGAGGTAATGCTGCATATTCTAGGTGCTTGGGGGGCAACAGTGGAACGGCCTCTAGCCCTTTTGGTGGACCTCCTGATGGCACCTGGGTTTTGGCCACTGTGTGCCACAGAGTGTTGGACTGGATGGGCCATTGGCCTGATCCAAGTTGGCTTCTATTATATTCTTATGTCTGGGGAAGTAATGCCGCATATTCTTGGTGCTTGGGGGCAACAGTGGAACGGCCTCTAGCCCTTCTGGTGGACCTCCTGATGGCACCTGGGTTTTGGCCACTGTGTGCCACAGAGTGTTGGACTGGATGGGCCATTGGCCTGATCCAAGTTGCTTCTATTATATTCTTATGTCTGATCCAAGATAGCTTCTATTATATTCTTATGTCTGTGAAGTAATTCTGTGTATTCTTGGTGCTGGGGGGCAACAGTGGAATGGCCTCTAGCCCTTCTGGTGGACCTCCTGATGGCACCTGGGTTTTGGCCACTGTGTGCCACAGAGTGTTGGACTGGATGGGCCATTGGCCTGATCCAAGTTGGCTTCTATTATATTCTTATGTCTGATCCAAGATAGCTTCTATTATATTCTTATGTCTGGGGAAGTGATGCTGCGTATTCTTGGTGCTTGGGGGGCAACAGTGGAACGGCCTCTAGCCCTTCTGGTGGACCTCCTGATGGCACCTGGGTTTTGGCCACTGTGTGCCACAGAGTGTTAGACTGCATGGGCCATTGGCCTAATCCAAGTTGGCTTCTATTATATTCTTATGTCTGGGGAAGTAATGCTGCATATTCTTGGTGCTTGGGGGGCAACAGTGGAACGGCCTCTAGCCCTTCTGGTGGACCTCCTGATGGCACCTGGGTTTTGGCCACTGTGTGCCACAGAGTGTTGGACTGGATGGGCCATTGGCCTGATCCAAGTTGGCTTCTATTATATTCTTATGTCTGATCCAAGATAGCTTCTATTATATTCTTATGTCTGGGAAGTAATTCTGTGTATTCTTAGTGCTGGGGGCAACAGTGGAATGGCCTCTAGCCCTTCTGTTGGACCTCCTGATGGCACCTGGGTTTTGGCCACTGTGTGCCACAGAGTGTTGGACTGGATGGGCCATTGGCCTGATCCAAGTTGGCTTCTATTATATTCTTATGTCTGATCCAAGTTAGCTTCTATTATATTCTTATGCCTGGGAAGTAATTCTGTGTATTCTTGGTGCTGGGGGGGCAACAGTGGAATGGCCTCTAGCCCTTCTGGTGGACCTCCTGATGGCACCTGGGTTTTGGCCACTGTGTGCCACAGAGTGTTGGTCTGGATGGGCCATTGGCCTGATCCAAGTTGGCTTTTATTATATTCTTATGTCTGATCCAAGATAGCTTCTATTATATTCTTATGTCTGGGAAGTAATTCTGTGTATTCTTGGTGCTTGGGGGGCAACAGTGGGAGGGCCTCTAGCCCTTCTGGTGGACCTCCTGATGGCACCTGGGTTTTGGCCACTGTGTGCCATAGAGTGTTGGACTGGATGGGCCATTGGCCTGATCCAAGTTGGCTTCTATTATATTCTTATGTCTGATCCAAGATGACTTCTATTATATTCTTATGCCTGGGGAAGTAATGCTGCGTATTCTTGGTGCTTGGGGGGCAACAGTGGAACGGCTTCTAGCCCTTTTGGTGGACCTCCTGATGGCACCTGGGTTTTGGCCACTGTGTGCCACAGAGTGTTGGACTGGATGGGCCATTGGTCTGATCCAAGTTGGCTTCTATCATATTCTTATGTCTGGGGAAGTAATGCTGCATATTCTTGGTGCTTGGGGGCAACAGTGGAACGGCCGCTAGCCCTTCTGGTGGACCTCCTGATGGCACCTGGGTTTTGGCCACTGTGTGCCACAGAGTGTTGGACTGGATGGGCCATTGGCCTGATCCAAGTTGGCTTCTATTATATTCTTATGTCTGATCAAAGATAGCTTCTATTATATTCTTATGTCTGGGAAGTAATTCTGTGTATTCTTGGTGCTGGGGGGGCAACAGTGGAACGGCCTCTAGCCCTTCTGGTGGACCTCCTGATGGCACCTGGGTTTTGGCCACTGTGTGCCACAGAGTGTTGGACTGGATGGGCCATTGGCCTGATCCAAGTTGGCTTCTATTATATTCTTATGCCTGGGGAAGTAATGCTGCGTATTCTTGGTGCTTGGGGGGCAACAGTGGAACGGCTTCTAGCCCTTTTAGTGGACCTCCTGATGGCACCTGGGTTTTGGCCACTGTGTGCCACAGAGTGTTGGACTGGATGGGCCATTGGCCTGATCCAAGTTGGCTTCTATCATATTCTTATGTCTGGGGAAGTAATGCTGCATATTCTTGGTGCTTGGGGGGCAACAGTGGAACGGCCGCTAGCCCTTCTGGTGGACCTCCTGATGGCACCTGGGTTTTGGCCACTGTGTGCCACAGAGTGTTGGACTGGATGGGCCATTGGCCTGATCCAAGTTGGCTTCTATTATATTCTTATGTCTGATCAAAGATAGCTTCTATTATATTCTTATGTCTGGGAAGTAATTCTGTGTATTCTTGGTGCTGGGGGGGCAACAGTGGAACGGCCTCTAGCCCTTCTGGTGGACCTCCTGATGGCACCTGGGTTTTGGCCACTGTGTGCCACAGAGTGTTGGACTGGATGGGCCATTGGCCTGATCCAAGTTGGCTTCTATTATATTCTTATTTCTGATCCAAGATAGCTTCTATTATATTCTTATGTCTGGGAAGTAATTCTGTGTATTCTTGGTGCTTGGGGGGGCAACAGTGGAACGGCCTCTAGCCCTTCTGGTGGACCTCCTGATGGCACCTGGGTTTTGGCCACTGTGTGCCATAGAGTGTTGGACTGGATGGGCCATTGGCCTGATCCAAGTTGGCTTCTATTATATTCTTATGTCTGATCCAAGATGACTTCTATTATATTCTTATGTCTGGGGAAGTAATGCTGCGTATTCTTGGTGCTTGGGGGCAACAGTGGAACGGCCTCTAGCCGTTCTGGTGGACCTCCTGATGGCACCTGGGTTTTGGCCACTGTGTGCCACAGAGTGTTGGACTGGAAGGGCCATTGGCCTGATCCAGGTTGGCTTCTATTATATTCTTATGTCTGGGGAAGTAATGCTGCATATTCTTGGTGCTTGGGGGGCAACAGTGGAACGGCCTCTAGCCCCTCTGGTGGACCTCCTGATGGCACCTGGGTTTTGGCCACTGTGTGCCACAGAGTGTTGGACTGGATGGGCCATTGGCCTGATCCAAGTTGGCTTCTATTATATTCTTATGTCTGGGGAAGTAACACTGCATATTCTTGGTGCTTGGGGGCAACAGTGGAACGGCCTCTCGCCCTTCTGGTGGACCTCCTGATGGCACCTGAGTTTTGGCCACTGTGTGCCACAGAGTGTTGGACTGGATGGGCCATTGACCTGATCCAAGTTGGCTTCTATTATATTCTTACGTCTGGGGAAGTAATGCTGCGTATTCTTGGTGCTTGGGGGGCAACAGCAGGAAGGCTTCTGAAGTTCTGACCCTGCTGGTGAACCTCCTGAGGGCACCTGGTTTTTGGCCACTGTGTGCCACAGAGTGTTGGAGTGAATGGGCCACTGGCCTGATCCAGCATGGCTTTCCTTATGTTCTTAAGATTCAAAAGTCCCACTAGGACTGGGGAGAGAAATGATAGGAACTTAAGGAAGGGATTCTGTTTTTTTTACTGTTGAGTTGCAGACAGACATTGAACAGGGATGGTCACGTTCAACAAGGAGAACGTGGCATAAAATATCAAGAGTTTCAGAGTACACACCGGGGGGGGGGTTAATAATTGAACTTTATCTATGGATAGGCTTTGCGCCAAGATGTAGAATTATTGCTTGAAGTGATGTGTGATTAGGGAGACTGGTTGGTATTTGTCAGTCAGGATCAAGTACACACACACACACACCATCCTAGGCTTGGTGGAGATTTCATCTTTCCAGTGGCTCAGAGCCCAACTCGGATTGCAAGAGACTGGTCTTACAGGAATGTTAATCAAGGGACCGACTGCTAATTTTCATCAGCTGTAATGAAAATGATGTCATGGGGAGGGGAGGGAAAGTACGGCAACTCTCCCTTTCTTCTGCCAAGGCAAAGTGGAATCCTATAAAACTCTGAAGCAACACACCGTCCCATCGCAAACAGAGGTGTGGGAGCAGCATGTTTTCCCACAGGTCCACACTGGGTTGCCATCTGTTAAAGCTGCCCCCTCTAACGTACATTTGATCTGCAGTGGGGAATATCATTTTCACTTTGTGCTATGGGGAGCCAATTTGGTGTCGTGGTTAGGAGCGTGGACTCTAATCTGGGAGAACCGGGTTGGATTCCCCACTCTGCCGCAGGCGGCTGCTGGAGCTACCTTGGGTCAGTCACGAGTTCTTTCAGGGCAGTTCTCTCAAGGGCAGTCCTCAAAAGAGCTCTCTCAGCCCCACCTACCTCACAAGGTGTCTGTTGTGCGGGAAGGGAAGGGAGATGGTAAGCCACTCTGAGTGAAGGGCGGGGTATAAATCCCATCTCTTCTTCTTCAAACACGTTTTGTAAGCACTGCTATTCCAGTCTCCTCCTCCTCCTCCTCCTCCTCCTTCGTCCTACACGATAAGCCACTGTTAAAGGGACAGGTGCCCTAAACAGCATAGCCCCGGCTAGTCTGATCTCATTATATCTCACAAACTAAGCAGGCTCATCCCTGGTGGTTACTATTTGGATGGGAAACCTCCAAGAAAACAATGGCAAACCACCTCTGAATATATCTCCTACCCAGGGCTTTTTTGGTAAAAAAACTAGCAGGAACTCATTAGCATAATAGGCCACACCCCACAGCAGAAACTTATTAGCATATTATGCCACACCCCCAAGCTACCAGAAGCGTGGTCATCCAGCCACACCCACCTTTTCCTTTTTATTCTGTTTAACTTGTTTGTTGTCAAAACCCAGGGCTTTTTTTGGAGCAGGAACTCTTTTGCATGTTAGGCCACACACCCTTAATGTAGCCAATCCTAATGAGTTTCTGCTGTTGGGTGTGGCCTATTAGTCTAATGAGTTCCTGCTGGGTGTGGCAAACTTGGGAGCCAGACGGAACTCCGTTCCTGTGCGTTCCTGCCCCAAAGTAGCCTTGGGCAAACCACCTCTGAATATATCTCCTACCCAGGGCTTTTTTTTGTAGAAAAAAACAGCAGGAACTCATTAGCCTAATAGGCCACACCCCACAGCAGAAACTTATTAGCGTATTATGCCACACCCCCATGCTACCAGAAGCGTGGTCATCCAGCCACACCCACCTTTTGCTTTTTATTCTGGTTAACTTGTTTGTTGTCAAAACCCAGGGCTTTTTTTGGAGCAGGAACTCCTTTGCATGTTAGGCCACACACCCTTAATGTAGCCAGTCCTAATGAGTTTCTGCTGCTGGGTGTGGCCTGTTATGCTAATGAATTCCTGCTGGGCGTGGCGAACTTGGGAGCCAGCCGGAACTCCGTTCCTGTGCGTTCCTGCCCAAAAATAGCCCTGCTCCTACCTAGAAGACTCTTTGGCTGAGTTCAGACTGGCAGTTTGAAGCGGGAGTCAGTCTTGGCAAAAAAAGCCCCGGAACAAACTGTTCCGGGTTTTCCCGCTCACGCTGTGCCAACTGATGTGGGAGCATACTGGGAGGAGGTATGTGGGAGTGTTCAGACTGCTGGCCCGGAGGCGCAGCTGTAAACGGCTTTTCCCTGGTAATTCGGCTATGTGCGCATGAGCACATATGCGCTCATGCATATAAGTGTATCCGGCCGATTTGGGGAGGATCCCATTGCACCGGCACCGCATTGGGCGGTAGAACGGAGCACAGCCAATCATATCACTGCTGCCTTATGCACAACGCGGGTTGCTCCTGGCCTTTCGGGTTGGCATTCACACTTCCCGGAAGCGGAATGAAGTGGGATAAATGGGCTCTCAGGGATTTGCTAGCGCTTTTACCAGGTATCTTTTAGACGTGGGAGTGAAGCGGAACAGCACGGGTTGACTATGGGTGGGGAACGCCCCTTTAATCTGCTTGGGAAACATGGCTGGAACATGGCTATAGCGGGGCAAACTGCCAGTCTGAACTCAGCCTATAAGTTTGCCATGTGTCAGCTTTGAATTGAAGGCAACAAACAAACAAGGAATGGAACATCATTCTTCCTGGCCAGTTGGCAACAGGAGGCCATCAAACCCACAGAAAAAAGATATGTCCTCCTGACCCCTTGGTGGCGGAATGTGGCATCGAGTTGCACCCAACTTATTGTGACTCCTCACAGGGTTTTCCAGGCAAGAGATGTTCAGAGGTTTTTGATTAAACAATCAAACGTCCCACCCTCCCCCCACAATGTGCCTTGCATGATGACGTCACCTCTGGATGACATCATTGCGCTGGACACATTGGTGCAAACCAGACACTTTGGGGGCAGGGTTCACTCCCATCAGCCAGATCGGGGCCAGTGGATTGGGGCCACTAAAGTGGGCAACTCCCGTTGGGAAACCTAGGGTTTGGGGAAGGGAGAACATAACAGAAGCCAATGTTGGATCAGGCCAACAGCCCATCCAGTCCAACACTCTGTGTCACACAGTGGCCAAAAATACCAGGAAAGGTGGAAAGTAAACGGAATTCTCAAAATGGTGATAAAATTGCAGGAATCATGTTCTTCTAATTCAGGGCATCCCAAATACCACTGGTATGATTACCCCTCTTAACATGCATGATGCACCTGCACATTGTGAAACACTCCTTAACATGCCATTATTCCTGGCGTGTTTGTAATAGTTAGGTAGTCTGTTGACATGCCAGTGAAACAAAGCTAGTCTTGGTTGTCATTCGCTGTAAACAGAGTGAGCCCTGCTTACTTTGGGGGGGTGGCACCTGTACAGGGATGCCAGCCTCCAAGTGGGATCTGGGGATGGAACCTGGGAGAAGAAGGAGGAGGAGGAGGAGGAGGAGGAGGAGAAGAAGAAGACAAATGGATTTACACCCTGCCCTTCACTACCCAAAGGTGTCTCAGAGCGGCTTACAAACTCCCTTGCCTTCCCCTTCCCACAACAGACACCCTGTGAGGGAGGTGGGGCTGAGAGAACTGACAGAAACGGCTCTTTTTCAAGAACAGCTGTGTCAGAGCTTGTGACTGACCCAAGGTCACATCAGCAGGTGCAAGTGGAGAAGTGGGGAATCAAACCCGGTTCTCCCAGATTAGAGTCCGTGCACTTAACCACTACACCAAACTGCAGAGTGGGGTGGGAGGGGGTGCTTGGTAAGCTATAATGCCATGCAGTCTACCTTCCAAAGCAACCATGAGAACGAGGGCAGGAAAAGTCACCTCAGTGTTTAGTTCTCGTGGTCCTTCCTTACATGCCGAGGGAAATGCTGGTCACCACTTCGGGGTCAAGGAGCAATTTTTCTCCAGGCCAGTTTGGCCGGGGATCCTGGAGGGATAAATGGGCTCTCTGGGGTTACTTTGGATTTATCCCTCTCTGGAGGGATAAATGGGCTTACTTTGGATGCATCCTGGGTAAGCTCTGCTTCCTGGTATTTTCTGAATGTATTTGGACTTCGAAGCATATATACCCTCATCCTTGGGCAAGATAATGCTGCTGACCAGTCCAGAGTAATGCAGGAGCAGATAACAGGGGCAGCAATGGCCATGCCTGCAGATACCAATAAAGCATTCAAGACTGAATGGGAGGCTTTGGAGTTGACTGACCATCAGTGGGCACTAGAGGATGTGGAAGAAGAACTCATGGCTAAAGACCTCCGCTTTGAAGGCATGTTTAAGGAAGAATTGCAGACATCCATGTTCTGAGCTGGTTTAGCTAACTGGTGTTAAATTGGTTATGTACAGTGTATTCTGATGGTCAGAATAAACACAATCAGAACTTCTGTGAGCTGTGTAGCTACAGGAGATTTTTGCTTCTCCTCTGAAGAAGGCAGGAAGTTTGCCAGAAGCAGAGCTGACCCAGCTGAGCTCTGAGAAGGAGCAAGGTGTTTGAGCTGCCAGAGGGGTGAGTGGTATTTTTATTTATTTACTTTCAGCTGAGGTGCTTTAGCTGAAAAGGTACTGTGTCAGGGACTGTATTTGGGAGTGTGTGGGTGAGTTGTAACAGACTCCTGACTGCTGGAGTTAGGGTGTGAAAGGGTCATTGTTTGCCTGGAATTAAGTGCTTGGGTGAGATTGAATAGCAGACTCCTGGCTGCTGGAGTTGGAGTGTGAAAGGGGCTTTGTTTGACCGTCATTAAGTGCCTTGGGTGATTTTGAGTAGCTGCTGGCCACACCCTCTCCTGGGAGACAATTCCATTTAAGGCAGGAAGTTTGCAAGAGGCACGAGCCTCTGGCGAGAGCAAAAGGGCGAGGCTCTTTGCCTGTGGCTCTTGGCCTAGGGGCTCTGTAAGAAGCCCAGGAAGAGCCAGGAAGCCAGGACCTTGGCTCCTTGGTAAGGTAAGGTAAGTAGACTCCTACAACAGGAGCCATATAAATACAAAGGGTTTTAAAAGGGGGTTATAGAAAAGTATTTGTTTAAAAACAATTATGAAGCCAGAATGCCAGCAGGGGGTTGGGGGCTATCCAGTGTTTTGCATGGAGTGTCACATGTATGACTATCTGCCCACTGGTCAGAAGTCTTCGGTGTGTGCTCGGTGCAAGGAGCTCCTGGTTCTCAGGGAGCGAGTTTGCTCCCTTGAGGCCAAGGTGGCTGATCTGGAGAAGCAGGGACAGTCAGTTAGGTGCACGGGGAAGACTCTCGGGGACTTGTTAGATATGTCCCACTCTGGATCTGGCAGCCCGGCTGCTGCCAGGGAGCATGAGGGTCAAGGGGAAAAGGGGCACCATGCTGAGGATAAGGGGAATGTGCCCTCAGAAGGGACCTCTTCTTCAGCTGGTGAACGGGTATCCTTTCGTACCAAGGAACCGTCCCTGGGAAGGGTGGGAGGGGGGCTCTTGGTAGTTGGTGATTCGATCCTTAGGCAGGTAGACAGCTGGGTGGCGAACCCGCGTACTGACCGTATGGTGACTTGCCTGCCTGGTGCGAAGGTAGCGGACATTACGCGTGTTTTAGATAGGCTGGTAGATAGTGCTGGGGAGGAGCCAGTGGTCGTGGTGCACGTCGGCACCAACGATGTGGGGAAATGCAGTCGTGAGGTCCTGGAGGAGAAATTTAGGCTGCTGGGCAGGAAACTCAAGTCCAGGACCTCCAAGGTAGCCTTCTCGGAAGTGCTACCTGTTCCACGCGCAGGGCCGGAGAGACAGGCACAGATCAGGAGTCTCAATGCGTGGATGAGACGGTGGTGTAGGGGGAAGGGTTCAAGTTTGTTAGGCACTGGGATGCTTTTTGGGACAAGAGGGAGCTGTACAAAAGGGACGGTCTCCACTTGTCCCGAGAAGGAACCAGGCTGCTGGCGCTCAAAATCAAAAAGGTGGCAGAGCAGTTTTTAAACTGAATAATGGGGGAAAGCCGACAGGAGATGAAAAGTCTCTGGTTCGGGATGGCTCATCTCAAAGAGATGAAGGGGTAGCTATTACTTTTGTACAAGGAAATGGATTACAATTGTCCACTGAGACTGTGGCTAATGATAGGAACTGCCTGGCAAGGTCTCGAGGCAGCAAGAGGAAGGCTGTGGGCTTAACAAACGTGGGAAACTATAAGTGTTTATACACAAATGCTAGAAGTCTCCGAGGTAAAATCGGGGAGTTGGAATGCTTGGTGTTGGGGGGGAAATAGACATTGTGGGTATTTCAGAAACTTGGTGGGATGAGGAAAATCAGTGGGATACGGTGATTCCTGGTTATAAATTATATCGGAAGGATAGGGGGAAAGGGTTGGAGGTGGGGTGGCTCTGTATGTCAGAGAGGGTATACCATCCAGTAAGATTGAGAGGGTAAGAGAATTGGATTCCCTTCTGGAAATGCTATGGGTTGAAATAGTGGGTCCAAAAGGAGGCTTAACAGTGGGAGTTTGTTATCGCCCACCAGATCAAAAGATAGAGGAGGATTATAAAATGATGAATGAATTAAAGATAGCGGCTAGACGAAATAACTGTGTTGTAATAGGCGACTTTAACTACCCACACATTGATTGGGTCAATATGAGTTCTAGTCGGGAAAAAGAGATTGCGTTCTTAGACACTCTCAATGACTGTGCTGTGGAACAGATGGTCACAGATCCTTCCAGGGGAGAGGCGATCCTGGATTTGGTCCTAAGTAACACCCAAGACCTGGTGAGAGATGTAAAAGTGATTGCACCACTTGGAAACAGTGACCATAATGTCATTGAGTTTAACATTTGTACAGATAGGGAGTTGCCCAAAAAGACTGACGCAACCACTTTTAACTTTAAAAGGGGTAACTTCTCTGGTATGAGGGGACATGTGAGGAAGAAATTGAAAGGAAGAGTGGAGAAGGTCAAAACCATTGGGGAAGCTTGGAGACTATTTAAAAAGACAATCCTAGAAGCTCAGAAAAAATATATACCGCAGGTTAGGAAAGGTACAAATAGGTATAGAAAAAAGCCTGCATGGTTAACAAATAAAGTAATGGAAGCTGTAAAAGGTAAGAAGGATTCCTTTAAGCGGTGGAAAGCTAGTCTTAGTGAGGTTGATAAAGGGAACACAGACTATGGCAAATAAAATGCAAGTCTGTGATCAGGCAAGCAAAAAGGGAATATGAGGAGCATATCGCAAAAAACATAAAGACCAACAATAAAACTTTCTTCAAATGCATTAGAAGTAGGAAGCCAGCCAGGGAGGCAGTGGGGCCCTTGGATGACCAAGGGGTAAAAGGAGTAGTGAAGGATGATAGGGAAATGGCTGAGAAGCTGAATGCATTTTTTGCCTCTGTCTTCACTGTGGAAGAGGAGAAGTGTTTGCCCACTCCAGAAGCACTGATTTCGGGAGGGGGTTTGAAAGACCTGAATCAGATTGCGGTGACAAGAGAGGAAGTCCTCCGACTGATGGACAATTTAAAAACTAATAAATCACCAGGCCCGGATGGCATTCATCCGAGAGTTCTGAAAGAACTCAAATGTGAACTTGTGGATCTCCTGACAAAAATATGTAATCTTTCTTTAAAATCTGCCTCCATTCCTGATGACTGGAAGGTAGCTAATGTCACTCCCATCTTTAAAAAGGGCTCCAGGGGAGATCCAGGAAATTACAGGCCAGTCAGTCTGACATCGATACCGGGTAAGTTGGTGGAAACTGTTATTAAGGAAAGAATTAGTAGGCACATTGATGAACAAAAACTATTGAGGCAGACTCAGCATGGGTTCTGTAAGGGAAGATCTTGTCTCACTAACCTGTTAGTGTTTTTTGAGGGAGTGAACAAACATGTGGACAAGGGGGACCAATAGATATTATTTACCTTGACTTCCGGAAAGCTTTTGATACAGTTCCTCATCAAAGGCTCCTAAGTAAGCTCAATAGTCATGGGATAAAAGGACAAGTCCTCTTGTGGATCAAAAACTGGCTTATAAATAGGAAACAGAGAGTGAGTATAAATGGGAAACTTTCTCAGTGGAGGGTGGTAAGCAGTGGGGTACCACAGGGATCAGTACTCGGTCCCATGCTTTTTAACTTGTTTATTAACGATTTGGAATTGGGAGTAAGCAGTGATGTGGCTAAATTTGCAGATGACACGAAGTTGTTCAGGGTGGTGAAAACCAGGGAGGATTGTGAGGCACTCCAAAGGGATCTGTTGAGGATGGGTGAGTGGGCGTCAACGTGGCAAATGGGGTTCAATGTGGCCAAGTGCAAAGTGATGCACATTGGAGCCAAAAATCCTAAATATAAATACACGTTGATGGGGTCTGATCTGGCAGAGACTGACCAAGAGAGAGATCTTGGAGTCGTAGTGGATAACTCGCTGAAAATGTCTACACAATGTGTAGCTGCAATAAAGAAGGCCAACGCTATGCTGGGGATTATTAGGAAGGAATTGATAACAAATCAGCCAGTATCATCATGCCCCTGTATAAATCATTGGTGCGACCTCATTTGGAATACTGTGTACAGTTCTGGTCACCACATCTCAAAAAGGATATTATAGCATTGGAAAAAGTGCAGAGAAGGGCAACTAGAATGATAAAAGGGTTGGAACACCTTCCCTATGAAGAAAGGTTAAAATGCTTGGGGCTCTTTAGCTTGGAGAAACGACGGCTGAGGGGTGACATGATCGAGGTTTATAAGATTATGAATGGGATTGAGCAGGTTGAGAAAGAAGTACTTTTCTCCCTTTCTCACAATACAAGAACTCGTGGGCACTCTATGAAATTGCTGAGCAGTCGGGTTAGAACAGATAAAAGGAAATACTTCTTCACCCAAAGAGTGATTAACATATGGAATTCACTGCCACAGGAGGTCGTGGCAGCTGCAAGCATGGACAGTTTCAAGAGGAAATTAGATAAACATATGGAGCAGAAGTCCACCAGTGGCTATTAGCCACAGGGTATAGAATGAGAACTCTCAGTCTGGGGCAGGTGATGCACTCTATTCTTGGTGCTGGAGGGGGCAGCAGTGGGAGGGCTTCTGGTGCCCTGGCCCCACTGCTGGACCTCCTGATGGCACCTGGTATATTTTGGCCGCTGTGTGACAGAGTGTTGGACTAGATGGGCCATTGGCCTGATTCAACATTGGCTTCTCTTATGTTCT